>JAMKCH010047232.1:0-11382 GCA_023653785.1 Ophioderma brevispina
TAAAAATGTTGGGTCTACCCTAACAGACGTTGTAAGGCAAGCGCCAAATACATTGGGGTCAGTGCAGCCATTGGTCCCAACATGTTCTGGAAAACGCGCTCGCTTTGTTTTCTCTGACTAATGGAATGCTTAACTTGCCCGAGTGTGCGTTTGATCATTGCCTGATGACTTTATCGTCTCCGTTTTGATTATGTATAACTTACTATAATCGCTTGTAGTTATAACTCTTTTTGTTATTTACTGTGGAATGATAAGTAATAAATACTTGAAATAGTATGTATTATGTATTATGTCTTACTCGAGATATATTGTGGGAGTATTTTCTGGTAATAAAGAAAGACATTTTTGGATTATTTTTACATTGTGGGTTGTATTTTTCTTAATTGTTGGTAGTATTTTTACTAGAGTTTAATATGTTACGAATTGTGCCATAACGGATAAACTGTAAACTTCAGATTGAGGTTTATCCGTAAAAGATAGAAAAGAGGATTTTTCTCAGTTTAGTAAGTATATAGGCCTTGCGGCGCAACCTCTGTCTAGAAAAGTGAGAAAAACTCTAACAATGAAAAAATTGAAAAAAAATTGAAAAAATCTTAACACTGTCTAAAAAAGTGTCTTTTTTAAGAGAAAAAATCGCAAAACTATATGTAGGTTTTGAAATCTTCCTATATAGTATTGAAAAAGTGATTTTATAACTGAAACAATGTCTAAAAAAGTGGTCTTTTTAAGAGATTTTCAGTGACACCCACAATGTAGCGCTTGTAAGCATGCGTGTATGTATGTATGTATGTATGTATGTATGTATGTATGTATGTATTAGGTATTATGTATGTAGTAATGTATGTATGGTATGTATGTATGTTTGTATGTATGTATGTATGTATGATGTATGTATGATTTATGTATGTAATGTATGTATGTATGTATGTATGTATGTATGTATGTCACATTACTAAAGATATATTGTGGGAGTATTTTCTGGTATAAAGAGACATTGTGGGAGTATTTTACATTGTGGGTGTATTTTTTCTTAAATTGTGGGAGTATTTTTACTAGATTTACAATGTTACGAATTGTCCTATAACGGAGTAAACTGTAATCTAGTATTAGGTTTATTCCGTAAAGATTCGAAAGAGGATTTTTCCGAGTTTAGTAACTATATACGGCTGCGCGCAATCCTCTTTGGCCTAGAAAAGTGAGAAAAACTCTAAAAAAATGAAAAAAAATGAAAAATTGAAAAAATTCTTTAAAAATGGCTAAAAAAGGGTCTTTTTAAGAGACAAAACTCAAAACTATATAGGTTTTTGAAATCTTCCTTATATAGTTTTGAAAAAGTGTATTTTTTCTGAAAAAGTCTAAAAAAGTGGTCTTTTTAAGAGATTTTTTCAGTGAAACTCCCACATGTAGCTCTTGTAACAACTACTGGAATCCCAAGAGATACTCTTGCTCCTATCTCCTTTGTAGTCGGGTGATTACTCCTCAGACAGAGTCTTGACATCAAGAACGACAAAGGACTCACCATCAAACCCAATGGCGTTCCAGACGTCACATGGTCGCATCTCACATACCTGCTACGCAAATGATCTAGCTCTAACAGCTGATCTGCATCTGTTGGTGCACCAAGATCTACTACCATCACTTGAGATGCTGCCGACAAAGTCGGCCTACATTAATGCCAAGAAGACGGAATTATGATCTTGTCAATGAGGAAGACGACCATCAACCTATACTGCACAGCACTATGGTAGCCAATTTAAAGAGGTCAAGGACTTCAAGAATCTAGGGTCCTATGTTGCCGACAGCAAAAAGACTTCCTGTCACGCAAGGACAAGCTTGGAATGCCTGCAATAAACTACACCCCTTATGTCAATCTGGTATCTCCAATTCAACCAAGCTGAAATCTTTAGAGCCTGTGTAGAGAGATCCTGTTATATGGATCTGAACCTGGACCATGAAGAAAAGAGCTACGGATAGACCGGATGGCACCTACACCAACTTCTTATGCGAGTACAAACATATCCTGGCGTGAGCACACGACCAAGCACAGATATATGGATATATCCTCCAATTTCAATCTTCTTTGCCACACGCCGTGCACGATTTGCCGGTCCTTCATCGTGCGATTGACCAAGTTATCTCAACGTCACATGTTGGAAGTTACCATGCCAAAACAGGGGTCGTCGCCCCTTTAACACATTGATGTGATTGCTCGAGACACCAGCAGATCCATCTGACACCCAACCTAATGACGGACAGGGACAGTTGGCGCTACTTGGTGAACAGCATCCTCGCTGCGGCCGTTAGA
This sequence comes from Ophioderma brevispina, assembly GCA_023653785.1. Classification (NCBI taxonomy): domain Eukaryota; kingdom Metazoa; phylum Echinodermata; class Ophiuroidea; order Amphilepidida; family Ophiodermatidae; genus Ophioderma; species Ophioderma brevispina. The sequence goes on from JAMKCH010047232.1 coordinate 2,306, forward strand.
TAGATAAAGGATGTGTGTATGTATGTATATGTTGTGTATGTATGTAGTGTGTATTAATGTAATGTATGTAGGTATGTATGTCTGTCTGTAATGTATTAGGTATGTATGTATGTATGTCTGTATGTAATTTTTTATGTAATGTATGTATGATGTATGTATGTATGTATGTATGTATGTATTATGTATGTATGTATGTATGTATGTTTATGTATGTATGTATGTATGTATGTTAGTATGTACGTACTTGTTAATGACATTGTGGGGTTTTTCCTTACGTTTAAATGAACATTGTGGGGTGATTTAACATTGTGGGGTGAATTTAACATTGTGGGGTGAGTTTAAATGACCGGAGGAGATTTTTTATAGGATACGAATTCTCTCAAATTCACTGGATCGTTGTAGACTACCTACCAAGAAAGAACGTTTCGAAGGTTTATTGACAAACAGGTCACACGAAAACCGCAAACCCTGTTTTGAACTTGCCTGCATCGTAAATCGTTTCCCATAGAAAACCATGCGTGCTTCTGTCGTGGTGCACGAGAGAAACTACTACATCATCATCTCATTCACACAGACTGCGTATTCAGTTTCACTGCGGGTGATCTAATACATGGTAAGCATTCCAATATTGTAAAAAACGGGGTTCGAAAAAACTTGGGCGCGTCTTTCTGAAGATCTCCTCATGTCTCTTAAACGGAATAAACCTCAACACTAGATTGGGGTTTATTCCGTAAACGATATTATATTGTTTGCTGTGTGCGATGCTTGATTTGGTTACATCTTTTGTAAAGATACTCACATCAATTAGTTTCTTCTCATTTTCGATAGCGTCTATAATGGCAGCTGATCACTACTGCTGTAGGCCACGTGTGTTTATTAGAGAAGAGGGAGTAACACTTGAAACCATACTGCTTCCAAGTGGTCGATGCCTTCGATCGAACTTTGCCTGTGTACTTCTGTCATAGCCTCCATCAGACCATTTACAATGCCTAGTGGGAAATGTGAAGTTTGTCGTGCTGGAAAGAATGCAATAGAGCCGCAGTGGTGGTATGCAGAATTCGCAGCTACGTACATCAAAGGAGAACTGGACTCCAATTGTCTTAGACGAGCTGTTAGGAAGGCAATTCTGCTGTAAGTCTCCCCTCTCTCCTTCTGTCTTTTGACTGGCCTATCGGTCTTTTTGTTTTTGTTTTTCTCTCCTTCGGTAGTTGATCATAGGTTTGCCTGAAAGTAATACCGTTAGAAATTTCCAACTTAAAAATCCATCTAAAGAGACACTGGCACATTTGAAAAATTGTGCCCCTCGAGATTTTTCAAAATCGTTATTTTTGCATGGTTGTAAAAGCTTTTATATACAAAGCCCTCACCAAATGATTAGATCAGATCATCTTCCTTGGTACACGAACGATTTTATTATTTAACGTCGCCGGAGACGCCGAAAATGGCGTTAAACACAAGACCACGCGCGCCGTAGCATGTTTTCCCACGCTGATGCAACACTGGGGGGGTGGGTTTTTGACCGGTCTATAACCTTTGTGTTTTAACATCAGTGAGTACGAGTAAAACATATTCATGTAATCTACACATTTGTGTGAAGTAAAAAGTTATGGAAAACTTAAAAGTTGGCCTATAAATTACCTGGATGTCTTTATCCTCATATCAATGTCCCCTATCTGTTTTTTTTTGGTAGTTATTTTTATTTAAATATATCTCTGTTCTCCAATGGCCTAGACTATCATTTGACGATCAAATAAATCGAGGCACATACCTACAAAATCAGACGACCTTGATAATTATCCAGGTCCAACTCGCATGAATTATCCAAGCGGGACAATACTTTATGAGACCGTTCCAATACTGAGTTTAAATCCCATCACTGTTGAGAGGTAACCAAGGTGATTATGTCAACTCCATCAAAATCATGTTTCCTTAGACCCATTCCATTGGTGTTACTTAATGAGAATGTTAACACGTCTCCGCCTGGTGTTTCCCGGGGGCAATCGCTAGTCCCGAACGTCGCTAGTCCGACACTTCGCTAGTCCGAATATGTAAATCACAGTCATTGGTTCGACACGTCGTCAGTCCGAATCCGTGAAAACACTTCGCTAGTCCGATTATTTCGGAATAGTGACATGTTTTTTTTTTCATTCGGACTAGCGCATGTTGAAATTGTAGTGAACATGCGCGAGTCCGAAATTGAATACACGTCGCTGTCCGCAATTGAAAAACGCGTCGCTAGCCCCTAATGAGAATTCGGACAGTGACGTGTTTTCCTCTTTCGTACTAGCGCAGTGTTAAGATTGGTAGTGACACATGCGCTAGTCCGAAGTGAAAAACACGTCGCTAACCGCAAGGGAAAAACACGTCGCTAATCCGAAGTGAAAAAACCCGTCGATAGTACCCAAAGTAAAAACACGTCCGCCAGTCCGAATGAGAATCGACTAGTGACGTGTTTTCCTCTTTCGGACTAGAGCAGTGTTAAGATTGTAGTGACACTGCGCTGCGCTAGTCCGAAAGGAAAAACACGGTGGGCGCTTGTCCGAAGTGAAAAACACGTCGCTAGTCCCGAAGTGAAAAACACGTCGCCAGTCCGAATGAAAAACACACGTCGCTAGTTCGAAAGTGAAAAACACGTCGCTAATTTCCTATTAAAAATTCGGACTAGCGACTGTTTTTCACTTTCGGAGTAGCGCAGTACCACTACAAAGTTAACACGTCGCTATTCCGAAAGTGAAAATCCAGCGCTATTCCAGCGGCGGCGGAACGATTTTCAAAAGTGGAGGGCTACTTTGGCACTTTATCTGAGCAAATTATCAATACTTGGCTATCTTTTATTTTCGTGCGCTATGATAGCGTGTATTCTCCCCCCATCGTGTATCAACCTTCAATTTTGAAGTAGGGGAGGGGAGCAGGCTCCTTCACTTCAAAAGTGGAGGGGCCATGCACCCCCCCTCCCCGGTTCCGCGCCGCTGCGCAAATGCTTTTAACAGTTTTCTCTTAGCTTTTGGGCCTTCCCCCAACCGCCAGAGGGCATGCTCTTTTTTGTGACCTGTTTCTTCAAAATCCTCCACAGATATAGAACTATCATAACTCCGCAGATGTCCATTAATTAACACAGGTATATAGAGGGCAGGTACAGAGATGGTGGTTCAACAACTTAGATTTAAAGATGGGTAAGCAAATCTGTTTTCATTTTTGGTATATTTTCGGGATGATTGTTTAAACTCCGGCCGCCTATTCCTCCCAACCAAAAACGTGAGACCCCCGGGACCTACCAAAAAAAATGAGATCAAGATCTTGATCTGAATTTTTTAGGCTAGACCCGCAATTTCAAGCATGCTTAATAAGTAAGTGGTCCTTCAAATTACTACATTACTACTTTTCAGTCCATAACAAACGCAAAAGTTTCAGTTTCAATGGCCTAAACATCATGAACGATTTTCTTAAAGGTCCATGCCCGATCGCTATAGCTCGTCCCCAGAACCCAGATTTTAACCGTGAATGTCAAAATTTGGGTATCAGAAGAAAGCTACTATGTTTTCTCTCAATTTACCCTGTGAAACTTAGGGCTAAAGATGTTTGGTTTGGAAGTTATGAATGAAAATGTGCTCCATTTTGGTCGAACCAATATTAATTTTACACAGTAACAGTACTCTATGGGACTCACAAATCCTCGTTTTTCTAGCTCTCACAATCAAAAACGATTACAAATATCGGCGCGAAAACTTACGATGGGGGTTTTGGGGGGGTGAAGGCCACGCTATCAAGATTCAAAATCTTTATATCTAAATCGGACCATCCCCTTTCGCTTCATACTCTCTGATAATAATTTTGCGACTAAAACCTGAGTCTTTCTGACATGTCAGATTGGTATATGCCGATATTCCACATTACCATGTTGACTCACATGTCCTACAGAACAAATAGGGAAAATTGAAGAGATTAGCAGCGATTTTCTAACCGAAACAAAACATCGAAAAAAATCACAAATTCATAGTTGTTGTATTTTTGTTACTCTCTACTGGGCATGGATTAGCAAACATAACCTGCAAGTGGTTGGCTTGTAAATCCGTGTATTAAGACAAGGCATACTTTTTATCCGATTCTATACTTTCTATACGATTTCGTATCAAAATCCGACTTGAGATCAAAAAGCCTTTCCCGGTGATATCCCAGATTTTAAGCGTGATATTGTGGCACCATGATCAATACATTTTGACCTCAAACACAAACATTAATGATATTTTGTTTATTTGGTACTGGTGTAAACACAATCAACTGTTTAGTGTAGATTTTGAGACACCATCGGTGTATGTCTATTTGTGGAGACGGTATGACAAATTTCCTCAAATACTTCATTTTTTCCCTATTTGGTGGGGGTTTTGTTTCTTCAATCAAGGAGTTATATTGGAATTGTACACACTTATCCCTGATTTTGAAGTTTAAAAAAAATGATTTCCCACTGTTTTTCGATGCCGTCGCCATTATCGCTGCTAATCCCTTTAATTTAAAAAATAATATTTGATTATTTTAATATTATGCTTAAAGCAGGTTTTTGTAATTGTGTTTTATATTAACTTGTGAATAGCTTAAGACCACTATTAAAACTATGTGTTGACATCAATGTAGCTTATTAATGTTCTGCTGTTCTATAGCCTGCAGAGAACTTAATTTTTGAACACTAATGGTTGTAAAAAAAGACTGTGCCTAATTCTAAAACTTTATTCTGTCCATTTTGTTTCCTTATTTTTGTAAACACGTCAAGGAAGTTTCCGGGCGTGTTCACAAACTTCTACAAAATAAATACAATAAAATATAGGCCCTATATTCATTTTAGGCCCTAATTTCGAATTCATACGTTTAATTTATAGAGTGTAATCTGATGACTAGAGCTCCAAATAAAAAACAATAAAACTATAATTTCATCCTTAAAAACCTAACCGTAAACCTTAACCCTAAAATTTTCACTAACCCTAAACCCTATTAGTCCCCAGAGCCATCAATCCGTTCTCGCTTTAAAAAGTTTACCTACAGCCTCTGCTCTAAAAAAAATTTTTTGACCCCATACATGCATAGTGTATATGTTGGGGCGTATGAAAAGTGAGGGTGGGATAAATAAGCCCCTCTTGCGGAAAAAATAAAATCCAAGAGGCGTCCAAACAAAACGGCCCTTTTGTTTACCCTACATTAAAAATGTTTGTATGTAACTTTTGATTACAACCCCAAAAAATAGTTACCGTGTACGTCAGTTAAAAGCCAATTAAATTTTCTACAAGATGATTACCAATTTAGGATAGTTTAATGGGGTGCTAGGGTTTAGAAAATGGTTAAAAACGCGTTTTTTAGCATTTTTTGAAAAAAAGACTTTTTTATATGTATATTTCTCAAATTGGTTAAAACCATTAGTACCCAATGAATTGATATTTTCCACAAATTTGCATGATATCATACGAAGAGGCTAAAAAAGATCAGGAGCATTGATATACCAAAAGACTAAGTTATTACGATAACAAGTTTATAAAGCAAAAAAAGGGGGTTATTGAGATTTTAGCTTTTTAAGTGCACTCTATAAAACCTATACGGAGTAACCCTTTGTGAAAAAGCTAGAATAGAAATTTGAAAAAAGGATATTACATGACATGTGCAGTGGTGGAATGAGTGAATGAATGAATGAATGAAGAATGAATGGATCCATCAATCAATCACAATCAATCAATCGATTCGATCCAAAACAACACAAGCCTAATGAAAATCTTAAAAAATGTCCAGGCAAACACCAGACTATTGTATTGTGTTCCCTGCATGCTTGGATAATTGGGGGTGGGGTAAAATCCATTCAACTATGATCATCCCAGAAATTGCACCTTATAAACTGTTTAAAAATATATAGCTGTGCAGTACAAGTGGTCACTAAAAAGACCAATTCTCCAGACATTTTCCGCGGCCACACACACTAGAAAGCCCCATCTCAAACTTGTGCACACGGTTCTGGGCACTGTGGGTATATAAAATTCTTTCACAGCACTTTGATGCTTCCATGATTACCTATACAAAAAAATGCATTGCATAGATCACTTTTCCATTAATCAAAATAAAAAATCCCCATAATGGCCGCGAAAATACCCCTTCATATTTTACGACATCCCTCGGCTCAGTGCGCCGAAGCCGCTCCAAATTATTGCATCAAAGTAAAAGCTATCCTGACCCTATTAAAAGACTGCCATGTAGTGCTAACGACTGGTGGTTTTTTTTAAAGCAATTATTTTAATTTTTTGTATGACGTTTGTTTTTTTTTGAAAGTATTTTAAAATCTAGGAGTGCATTGGTTGATTGTTAAAGAAAATGTCCTCTCCAGACCGCAAGCGTTTCTCCCTAATTGAGTGACCATTTTAGTGATGTTACGAAATGCCAGCGTAATATTTGGGAAACTTACTGGGACACAATCATGAATTTTCAATCCAATGAGTTCTGTGTTAAAACAGACAGCAGAGGTGAATTTTGACCCTCTGTGAGACCAAAGTGCACGCTTAGTACACAATATCAGATCTAAACCAGTGTTTCCAGAAGAAAAAGAATGCCTATTATCCAATTTTTATAAAAGAATTACACCAATCTCATTGAGAAAAATGGTCTCATCTGGTTTCTTAAAACGAATGTTAGCCCAACATTTCACAGTATCTTTTACAAAGGGGTTCTTAATATGTTCTATAAAGAACTCAGTTGTCTGAAAATTACATTTAATAGCAGATCACGCCAAAAGCATGATTGAATTTGAACATGCAAGTCCAATTAGCATCGTGGTGATTTATTATAAAAACGTTTGATCCAGGCAATTTTAAAAAAAACATTAAAATATGATCTGCAATCCGGCATACTTAACCTCCCTTTGAACAGGTTAGGATCATTATCATTCTCTTAATTTATCTGATACACATGCACACAAGAAATTATAAAAATAATATCAAGTCTCTTTAAAAATTGCTTCTGGGGTTCGAAATTCTGAAAAAGATATACAGTGTAGACACAGCAAAAGGTTACAATGTGATTCTACCCAACAGCGGTAAGATTTCTCATCGTCCACATTTGCACGGGTTTTCAAAAATCCATACATCAATGTTTCCTGTAAAAGTAAAGATAGTCATTGTTCCGTCCTAAATATATAATGGTTTTCCCACCTGCAAACTGACTTATTTTAATATCATAATCTTTTAAATCACCACTGATACAGAAGACGCGTTTTTATACCTTTTATTTTCTTTGATACACGGATTGAATTGTTAAAAGTTCTTGAAAATATTAAAATAAAATGGCAACGGCGACCAAACCGAAACTTGACGAAGACCGTTCAAAATGTTGAGAAATGAGAGGCATGTCCATTATTTAAAATAACGCAACTTTCAGCTTCCGTTATATATAATATTAATCCATCTCTGGAAATTCGGGCCAAAACCAAATTTACTAATAATTTATTACAAATTCAACTAATGTTATCAACATGTCTTTTCGAAATCAAACAAGGCAAAACCAGTAATATTATCAACACTGTAAAATTTATGTTATCCAAAAGTAATCTAACATTTTCGCCCAATTAGGCGACACTTTAAGAAGCCGGTTGATCATGAATGTATAATCTCGTCAAGGAACAAGTTTCATACGGTTTGCAAGCGACTTTGTAATTTTTATCATCTAGCAGGGGGGGTTGGACGTGCCAAACCTAACAGCAACGCGGGTATTCAAAACTGAATCAACTTTCCGGGTGCTAGTCTGTTTCAAAGACTTAACGGTAGGGAGGGCGCCCTTACGCATATCGAACGGTTACCCCACCCACCCCCCACAGACTGACTTAAAGACTAGGCCTGGTCACGAAAATTTCAAATCTAAATGACCGTTAGTGGAAATTACACTATTTTGCAGCGGGGTTAGGGATTAATCCACAACCCCGACGGATTTTGGATCAAATATTTTTCCCTAAATGATCTGATACTACTAAGTAAGATCTTTTGAACAAAGGTTTAAGAGATGATTTGGTAATGTCACTGGGACCGAGACTGCATAGTAAATGCACGTAGCAATTACACAACTTACAAGTTTGGAAATCCCCCAAAATGCCCAAACAGCAGATCGTGTCCTACCCCCCCTGAATCTACGTTAAGGAGGTGAGATGGCTACTTTTTCCGATATTATCAAAGATTAATCCTTTTTAGGCAAGAGTAATTATACCTCTCCATTGGGTGAAACTGACAGGATAACGTTATCAAAAAAATAGTTAGAGTTCATGAGCGGACCACTAATTTTCCGTTTAAGAAAGATTTATAAAATCCTGATGGTAATTTAAAACCATCAGTTCTCAGAGATTATCATACCCGACAGCTTTCCAACATTCCCCATTCGTTACCAAGGGGGGGGGGGGGGGTAACCACCTAGTGAACTTCGCCCCTGTGCGCTAAAATGCCAAAAACTTTGTTAAAAAAGCTTCTACAGGTGATCGTTTTCTCCCATCCTTTACGGTCATTTTAAGCGAAAAAAAATGTGAAGGTAGTAACTTCAAAGGGTTTAGGGTATGCCGTAAAGTCGAGGGTACGGGGGGGGTGGTGGTTGGTTCTGCCAACACAACTGATTTTTATGGTGCATTTTTGAAAAATATTATGCACCCAGTTATGCCTATGTTTTATCTAGTCAAATGCCATCATTAGAGCTGAAAATCGCATGAAAATCCGATATGACTGAGTTGTTTTAGCGCCAAAATTAGATTTTCGCCTATTTTCGGGGAAAATGACATTTTGCATGACTCGCGAACTTGATGAAGTCATTGTGACGCCCATCTGGTAGTTGGTACTTATTTTGGTATCAATCGAAAGAGGAGGACCAGAGCTATCCACTAGAACAAAATCGTAAGGCATCGGGTGCTTTATACCAAAATCTCGAGGGGGTGGTAACCACCCCCCCCCCTTGGGTAAAACGGTGTTACAAAAAGGCGTAGTAAGACGAGGTTTAATCGACCTTTCAATTTAAAAAAACTATCGCTATCTAGCTCAGGAAGGCGGTTGTTGCAAAAAAAAAGACTGAGTCAATATCAC
>JAMKCH010047233.1:0-11938 GCA_023653785.1 Ophioderma brevispina
CAACATGGAATAGGAAAGCCACATTGACCCGGGCATTGACCACCTCATAATACACACTTTGACATTTTGCTTTATCACTGCCTAACCAGGGTCATTTTACAGAAATCCAAATCCTAATTTCCTCCCTGAAATCTTGACCATAATAGTCATTGTCTGACTCAAAATTGAAGCAATTGAGTTCTACGAAAGTACTACAATTGCATCCTCGTGGTAATTACCGGCTTAAATCGTAATTTTGTAGCAGTCATGCTCTGTTAACTTCACTATACTGTGATATCATCAATGTACACATGCCCTGAGTGTGTTTACCCATATTTACACATTCAGTATTATGAGCTCTATGATCATGTCTTATTTCAACCTCTCATCCAATTTGTTAATAATCCTTTACACCACACTACTATTCTAATTTATTTTCAAATTGGAAAACATTATAATACCATAGGCCATTGTTCTGACAGTTTTTTTCTTGGTTGCTGATGGAAAACGGAACATTTTTTACCGATTTTTATCCCAGAGAGACAGGTTCTGGGGAAATAGAGCCATGTGGATGTATGTCATCAAAAGGAACGGTTTTCAATCACCGTCAATTGCCAAAATCCTGTGAGGTAACTGAATGATGCCAACAAATGTAACAACACCATTTAAAAAGCAGCATTTAAAGGTCAAATAAAATGTTTTAACTGTCAAGGGAAAACACAACAAGTTCTTACTCTGATGTTTTCAGTAGCAACCTGTTACCCAAAATAGTAGTCAGGCCGTAACACCAGGATTTATGGAGGGTTGCGGGGAACTTTAAAAAGTGGACCTTGTTGGGAGATAAAAAAAAGTGTGAAAAAAAATGACCTAACCCTAAAATATCCTTACACCTAAATGTCCTTTTATGTTACTTTGAACATCACATCCAGAAAGAAAATTGAGCTTTTTTGTCAAAATTCTCCAAATTTTAGCCTGTTATAAGAAAGCAAACTCAGCACAACGTGTGGGGTGTGACTGAAGCCCCACGTAGCCAGTGTGGTAGGTGAGTTCCCATTGAATATTTAAGGAAATACGGAATGAAACGACAAATGTTCATGCAAAATACAAGCCCGGTTTTTGCCAGCCTTTTGACCTTGAAACCAGGACCATTTTTGCCTGGCAATGGAGATATTTTGTTCCTGCCAGGGATTCTTTAAGTTTAAAGTACTGGTGAAGACAAAGGTTTGGCCCAAATTCCAAATGGAGACATGGTATCAATGCATTCTTAACCTCACTTGATAGAAAATTTTATGTCACATGATCAATCAAAACCAAAACAAAGTTTGCACCCCAACAATGAGTAAAACTATAATTTTTTTTTAAAGTTTTCACAACAGAACCAATTAAAAACAAATACATACGGTCCAGGAACCGCGAGTGTCGTCTGACGTCGCGGTTGTGAATGGGGCCAAAGGCACACGAGTCACCAGTAACAGGAGGTCCACCAAATGTTCACCCCACCCCACCACACCCCTCTTTCCCAAGTTACATCTATCTTAGCCTGTGGAACTCATATGGCATGCAATTATATTAAGGGTTCACATTTTTGACCGCGCCAAAGGTCAAATGAGGTCACCAAGGTCACATGAGGTCACTAACATGTCACCCCCACCCACCCCCTTTTTTTCTCCTTTCACAAGTTACATCACCATAACCCCTTACGGAACTCATACGGCATGCAATATATAAGGGTTGACATTTTGACCACAGCACACACACAGATACACAGATACACACACACCAGACACACACACAGACACGCAGAGTAATCCCTATGTGCTTCGCAATTCTTTGCAGCGACCCACAAATCCCTTCATACCTTACTCATACACATAAATATTTAACCTGAGGAAAAAAAATTAAATATGTTTCAAATATATTTTTTCATGTTTAAAGGGGAGGCCCCGGATTTAAGGATATGGAGTTTCATGATAGATTGCCTTCACCCAAAAACCCCACCTGTAAAGTTTCGCGCGATATTTCAATGCGTTTTCACGTGAGAGCAGAAATCGTGATTTCGGAAGCCCCATAGAGTTAATGTGTAAAATTAATATTGGTAGACCAAATGGAGGTACATGTTCGCTCATTACTTCCAAAACCAAATCCTTTGGCCCTAGGATTGCACAGGGTAATGAGAAAAAATAGTAGCTTTCTTCTGAATACCAAAATGTTGACATTCCGGTAAATCTGGAAGGCTTCTGGACGAGGATCGGCTATTAGCGGGTCGGGCAATGGACCTTTAGAACAACTCCCACTGATGCTATATAAAACTGTGAAGAGTACACGTACGACATTTACAAAGTCAAAGATTTATTGGATCTCCGGTTGGTTTATACCAAATTTGTCTGTTTACAACAAAGTTTATACATCAACATTTCTCACATGTATACATACGAATGAACAATATTTATTTTTAGCAGATGATGACACTGCCTATGTTAAACTGGGTCATGATATTTCCTAATATAAAATGAAGTCAATTATAGTGTAGTTCCCACACTTTTCAATTTGAGGAAAATAAACTTTCATCGCATTCCTGTTAAAAGGAATCTTTGGGAAATACAATTAAATTTGGGTGGAACTACTTTGGACGACCAGAAATATCCACCTAGTCAATATCTATTTCGTTGGCAATTTTCATTTCGATAATGGCGGTGTCAGTTACCACTCTTAGGAAAATCTGGCTACGGATATGCCTCGCCGGTAAGTCGCATTCGACAGCAGAAATGTAAAACCAACATGTAACTTGTGGTGCTGATAGTAATCTACAATCCAATAATTATATTTAAAGTCTACGCATATCATAGTAATAAATATCCGGGCCGATATAAGTGCTTAACGTAGGGAGAGCTCAGCTCAAGTGCCCGAAATTGATCATCGCTGACCTTTTTAGGCCACGACAGTGGGAGAACTCTTCGGGAATGATTTTAGTGCGTACAAGACTGGAAGGATCTATAGTTATTTCTGTCCTCTGCTCGTTACTGAAATATTTTAGAAATTCTAAAAGTTCTTACTGAGACACAACCTATTAATATTTATAAACCTCTATCTATAAAATGTCTATTGACACAGATATTTCTTAATTAATATTAGCACATTTAAAGATGCAATAATAATTAATATATCAAGCAAAATGGAATTTAAAGACACACCTCAATTCACAAACAACTTTATTCCTCTAGCAACAAACAAGAACTGTTAAATTTCCAACTTTATTTATACCTTGAACAATCATTGACTGGAATTCTCTAACTGAATCCATCACAACATCAAGACAAAGCCACCTTCAAATCTGCTGTTGCCCTACTTCAATGTAAATACCGCAAGCTGCATGCGCACAATGAACCCTGCCCCCCCCCCCATCCCCGGGGGTGTTTGGTCAGGTACTCCCCAACAAGGGCACGAAGAACGAATCTTAAATTGATGCACTGGACACACTTCAACCAAGAAAAATCCAACAGACAACAGTGGCTGTTCTAATTTGAAATTTAATTTTAAATTACCTTTTCTCCTGGGTAATAACTTGTATAGATAATATCAAACACAGTTACATACTGACCAGATCAATTTTTCTAAAGACTCTCATCCATTTCACTCATAATTGTTCATGTTTTTATCCACATTTTTCACCTATTTTGACTTTTAATTATTCACATAATTTTTGGCCAGTTTACTTACTCCAAATGAGTGATTTATAATAAAATTTCATAGGCCTGCACTTTATTCAGACAAATAACCTGACACATATAACTCAGCTTCAATTTCAGTCCTGTGTACAACTACTCAATTTCACGAGCCGCTGTTACCTAAAACGAAATTTTCATATTTGGTTTCAATATAGTATGGCTGGGCAGAAGTCTGAACTTTACCCTTTGTTGGAAAATGGCCAAAGCAAAACAATAAGTTGGGTTTCATTTATTGCACTCAGCACCTGAAAGAACAACTGCCTTTTTTATTACAAGAACTGGCTATCAATATTCTTGCCCATTAAATGACAAACTAGATGCACAAACGTTGTGGTGAGGGTTTCTTAAATTATTCCTAAGTAGTGGAGCTGACAAATTTAAAAAAAAACATGATCACAGAAACATGAACAAAAATTAGACCTACCAAAAGGATGAGAAAGAATATGAACTAAGTAAACAGAACTTTAATTGACACGGTTTAAAAGTTGAATGTAACAATCAAATTTAGCACAGTTTAGTCATTGGCCGCGCTCACACTGGTATAATAGCTTACAACACTCATACTACAAACCCGAAAACGGTCAGAAATGGACCAAATTGCTTTCACCATTCCCTCTTTTCAGCCGATTGTTCCCCTTGAATTCGGAGCAAATTTAGCTCATTTATCACGCCAAATTGCACCACCTCTTTTACAATTGGCTTTTTTCCTTGTGCCTTTGTTACAACACACCAAATACAGTATAAACTGACACATGTTTTTGCACCCTGTTCCGTTTTGTAAAGCTCTAGCTGTTGCTTCGTTCTTTTCTTCCAATGGTTGTTGCATCATGGGCTATACTCAGTTGTACTGCATCTAATATCAACATTGGTATTTCTATCTCATCCACAGAAATGATTTCTTTAGGGTATTGTGCGGTGTTTTCTAGCAGTCCCATAATGCGGTATCATTGTTTTAACATAATACCCTCATTATCAAATCAATTTAAAAAAAGAATCCCTCTAAGTCGCAAACACCCGAGGGTCTAAAACCAACCAAGTTAACCTAAACTTGGCTAAAACAAGAAATTATTTCTCACTGATCTTTACATTCATTTCTTGATTGTGTTTTGACTGTAGGCTGTAAACCACCAAGGAAATGCCTTCTGTCACAAGCAGAAATGATTGCATCTATGCTCAAAGCTGGCGACTGCCTAGGGAAAGATTGGCCGATTCTAATGTTGCATTTTCTTTGCAGCATTTGAGCTACAGCATTTCCTTTGAGGTGCTACACTTTTGGAAAATGACATGGGGAAAGACTGTGACCTTTTCTTCGAACTGCACGATAATTCCGGGAAAATTGAAAGGATTTCATTCATCGTGGAGTAATTTATAGAATCCGACTGTGTGTTTTTAAAGATTGTTGTACTGTGTTTGTGGTTTGGCATATATGTTTTCACTCAATGTTCCACACTTGGAACTATGCGCCAATAGTGCCTACTAATGATTAGCAATGTGCTGCATGAATGAACTATGAACCAATACGTGCACAGGTACAGATGGCATTTATGAGGGCAAAGTTCCTTTGATGAAACAAGATTCTGATCCATCTAAACTTAAACTTGAGGACAGGTTCATTTTTGCCCTATAGGTGGTAAGGAGGGGGATCTGACCTAATCCTCATGCCAAGAGGCTAGTTCATATGTGCCATCTCTTGTGGGATATACGCAACGTAGTTATGGGGACTATGAGATTAACAGCTAAGTCAGCATGCAAAACTTTATATATAATAATCTGTGTCATTTGTGCTTGGGACAATGACTTTTCGTAGCTTGGGAGTGAAGCGTAGTGATGGAGAAAAAAGCGAGATTTGTATATCGACAATGGCACGTTTGGATGGGGGCTGGTCCCGAGGGACTCAAAATAAAAGATGCATTTGGAGAATTGGTTATTATCTGCATACGCCGTGCATACCGATGCATCAATAGCAGCGGATGTCAAATTTTTATGCAGATTTAAAAGATTGAGATCAATAATTCTCAGTATAATCAGATAAATTCTTTTGAGAAAGAGAAGAGTTGGGGTGTGGGGGGAAGTGGGCCAAAAAGTTTGTTTAAGTTAAAGATATGTATCCCCAAAGAGGTTCATATAGATAGAGAGTAAAGGTTACGTCATCTTTAGGAATTCATCGTCTCGCATGTTTTGCAACACAACAAAGAAACCCTAGAGTACCAACAATAGAAAGCAAATGGCTGCCTCCGCTTCTACCACCTACTGTGGGTGCCGCTTGATAGAACACTATCGGTAGTGATACAAATGTGTATGTGTTAGAGGTGGCCAGGTGTAATCATAGTGCACCTGGATCATTGTGCTCAGATACTCTTTTTTCCCATAATGCAATGCGCGCTTAGGTGAAAAGATGTAGTCATTGAGGCGGTTTATTTAACTCAAGACAATGCCGTGTCATTCATTGTTGTGTGGCAATGGGGTAGGACAAAATTTAACCACCCAATAGCACCCAACATCGCCAACAACTGATATTTTGCAGGGATTGTGGTTATCGATTACATTATGGGTGTATACAAGCCCATAACTAATAATTATCCGTGCAATATTCAAAAACGTCAGTGCCGCACGGAACGCCTGGTTTTGAATGGATCACCACCTTGGTATTCCCATAAAAGGGGAATGAAGGTATGTAACATGACTGTTTGAGGAATTAGTATCAAGAATTCAAGATAATTACCTTTTTTAACTCAGTGTCCCCAGGAACACATGTGTTGTCCTCTGACACGGTTTACAAATACCGTTCAAAGGTCATGGGGTTCATTAGAGGTCAATCTGTGTACAGCCCATAATAGTCTTAGACTAGTTTGGGCCAATGGATCTGCCAACCACCAAAGCAGAAGTTTAAAGGTGCAATGAGAGTTTAAGGCATCCAAATATTGTGCCATATGTAGTGATTCATATAGATTAACAAGCAATAGAGTTCTTACCTTGTTCTTTGGCTCAGAAAATAGGTGTGATTTGATTTGCTACATTAAAAGAAAAACCTAGGCGATTTCATTATTTGCAGTGATAGGAAATTAGAAATTAAAATTTCCAATTTGGTACAAAGAAAGTAATTATCAGCTTATCCTTTCATACGGGAATATTGGAGATGGAAAGCGTACATGAGTGCAAAAATAGCCTAAAAATCAGCTTTCAATTTTTAACTAGAGGGCACATGGTGGTATGTGAAATCTCTCTTTGCGCTTTAATCAGGTAATGAGTACAAGAATTATGAGTCCAATGAGTGTATGTAGCCGTTTGCACTAGGGTCAAATGTCACAAGCTGTGCTGACCGGAATAGGAAAGTTAATCGGGCAATGCATATAAGAATATGAAGTCAATAACTGCAGCTTTGGAATTTTTACCAAATCCACACCGACAACACACAAACGGTAAAAATAATCCATATGTGTACCAGTTGGAAAGGGACATTTTTGGTGTGCAAGATATTGGGCAGGCTGAAAGGTGGGGGGATTTTGGTCCGGCAAACGAGGAGGGAGTACCGCATTAGGGGAAGGAGTTCTTTAATATGGCCAACACTTCAACAGGGGACAGCTTATTGGAGGCAATCCAAGAAAAGGGCGATTATTTTCTTGGTGTAAGTGCAAACGAACAAAGCAAGAAGGAACATTTTGACAAATAGATGGGGAAACAAATTTTGGCAAACAGCTCTTTTCAATCTGGTTGAATCCAGTACCAGTCTCAGTTATCTGAGTCAAACCTTATAGAGATTTAGATAATAAGTTTAGCTAATCATAACCCATTTTATCTAAACATGTTTCACTGTGATGTGAGTCAAACATGACACCATTTTGCCAAAGTTATAATTTGTCTTCCCCAAAAGTTGCAAATGTGAAATATACACCGCTATCTGTAGTGTGTCTAGTGGTGTGTCACTACTTTACAAATCTAATTGGCTATGTACAAGTCAAGCTAAATTACAAGTACACTGCTTTAAGGCTCAGAAGCACCAATCTCAGTTGCTGACACACAGGCCAAGAATTACTGATCTGAAGTAGAGCACGGGCTGTTGCCTCTAGGGATTGGCTATTTTAAGTGTTTGAGATGGCTGATATTATTACACTGTCAGACAAGGATGACGAAACAAATTTATGCACACGAAAGTCCAGAGAAAACAAAAATGTCCAGGTTCTCAATGCAATATTACAAAAACATGTAAAAATGTAGTTTTGCAGAACAAAAGACAAATTGAACAAAAAATCAACCTCCACACAAAAACAATAAAACAAGATGTTTACCAACAAATTTAACATGGGGAAGGGAACTTGTCACATGTCGGCAGTATTTAATTTTGAGTTTTTAATCTAAACTATTGTTCTACTTCCCATTTAAAAATGCTACATTTTATAAACCCCATTACCATTTCAATTCATATGATTTACACTCTGCGATATACAGCATCAAATCAGTGAAGCTGTTAAAAAAAACAAACAAATACGAAAAAATGTAGCATGAGTGGTTTGAAAATGTCGAGTTGCACTCCACGTACTGCGTAAGATCTTTGGAATGCGTGTGTGTCGCGCAGGACTGATTTATTTTCTCAGTGGGTAATCTATTTTTAATTTCCATGGTAAATTATATTTTTAAAACTACTGTTTATCACTAATTAAGGCATTTTTTTTGTGTCCTGTCGTGTATGAATCAGGTTAATAACTGCGCATTTACTTTTGCTCGAAAAATAAGACAACAAAATCTCCTGTGCATTGATTTGTTTGTCCCATTTTTCTTGCAGGAATATCTTCTCAAATGAGAATTGTTTTCTCTCTCTCTCTCCCTCTCTCTGTTTTAAAACTCCATGGTGGTCTAATTTTCTGCATATCAACTAGCCTACAAATTTACACTCAAACTGCACCCCATTACTGACCAATGAGCAAAGAGACAAGACTTTGTCATGAGTATCAAAGTCTCAAATCAAGAATACACATACTACATTGAAATTTAGCTCATCCTAAAAATCCAGTATGTATTTGGCTACCTAATTTGAAGTGATATTCCAATTGTTCTGAGGATTCAGTCTGTTGAAGTTAACATTAATTACTCCTCTCCAGGCATGCAAATAACAAATTATGAGTTACCAACTTAAGCCTAGAAATTTCATTTCTGTAATTAACTATTAATAATGTACCAAGAAATGGCCTCAAGGATTTTAACTCCCTAGCTTGCTGAAAATTGTTATGTAACAAAACAGTACATTGCTACATCTGTATGGTGTATTGGTGTGTTAATTTGTCACAAGTAGGCTATTACTGCATCCGGTCAATTTTTATTTCACTGGACTAAATCACACCCTGAAATGACTAAAATGTAGAAATTTGCAGGTCTAATGGGATGGTTGGACACGGTACTTCTACATTGGACAATTAATTGTGTCCCTGGCTTTAAACATGAAAAGCATTCTCGATGTAAAAATGAAAAAAAGTGCAAATCTTGGTGTGTCTATGTTATACAAAAGTGTCCCCTTTAGGATGTTAAAGGAGTAGATTGAAATCCTCCTAACTTATGATTTGATATCATTGAAAGCCTCATTAACACATTTATTAGGGCTAAATTTATCTTATTTGAAATAGAAATCCTTGGAATATTAAAATTTAATTATGTAAAGTTTTTATTTTGATTGAATGTTCTTGACCCCAATAGCCAATCTCAATCTGTAAATTTTACACCAATATTTCAATCCACTTTGATATGAGCTAAAAATGTGATTTTGTAAGCCCAAAGAAAATTATTGTGTATAATTAATATTGGACGACCAAAAATGGTGCACCATTTCGCTCATAACATACACACCAGTGCTAGAGGACTTGAATCCGATTTTTCAAGGACTCGGACACCTTGGACTGATCCACACCACACTATACCACACATATTTAATAGCCCTAAGATTTCACAGGATAAATAAGAAAAATATTAGCTTTCTTCAGATGCCAATGAGGTCTCTGGAATGAGGCTATTCATGATCGAGCTATCAAGAGATCATACTATCCACTGTCACTTTGTGGTAAGTTTTTATGCAGTATCCCATGGGGCTGATGTCATCATACATAAATGCTTAGTACAGCAAAACAACAAATCTAAGTCATACAAAACTTTCATGACTTTCTCTCTGACTCAAACAAGAAAATTAAAGATGACAATTAAACTCTAAAACAACAAATGCAAAATAGATACCCAAAACATGTGTTATTCTTTTGATGTCAAAGTACTTCATAGTAATGCTTGTGTCAAAGTTGCAAAGTATTAGGGCCTATAATGAACTTGCCATGTGATCAAAAATGTAATCAATCCTATGCTTAGTGTGAAAAGCTTAAACAATGCACAGAAATTCTTCTAAGTCCTTAAAGCAATGTGAGATTTCTAGCAAAATATGAAAACACATTTTTAAGTAATTTTGCTCTTAAACTAAAGACCATGCTTCAAAAAGATCACAAATTTCACCTTTAAAAGAGCTTTTAAAGGGACAGGAGGAGATTTTGTGAGAATACTAATTTTTTCTCAATTTGCACTTCATCAGTTGTAGGACACCTACTGATAATGTTTCAAATAATGTTGATAACGATAATGTTGGACAACGAAGTAAAGAAGAAACCCAACAACTATTTTTTTAACTTGCCTGCTATCGTAATCATCCCCATAGAAAAGCATAGTTTGACAGAAAATTCTAAATCCTCCCAATGATCTTATTAATACATAACAACAGTGTATTCAGTTTATTCACTTCAGGTGTGATCTAATACATTGGTAAGCATTCCAAATATGCAAAAAACCTGGGTTAAAAAAAAAATGGAAGCACTGCTTTCTAGAAATGTCCTGGTGACTCTCATTGGTGCATAAGGGGCTACCCCCTCCCCCAAAAAAACACTCTGCCACTGGGAATTTTTTACCAAAACTCTGGGCATTGATGGGGTACATCAATATGACCACATAACAGGAAAAAAATGAAAATTGGTACAAGATTCAAAATAGCAATCCAAAAACTGATTTTTTTTTACAACGCGCAGCAAATTCTCCAGCCCAAAAATGAAAAATCCCTTTTCCGACAGACTTTTTCCACAACATTGGGCTCATAATAGTAGGACATAAATAAAATTACATTATATTATTATATTATAATAAAAATTCAAAAGAGTTACTCCAGTATGATTTAAGGGGCAAAAGAAATTTCGACTTACGCCACCAAAATGTTTTTTGTAATGGCCAATTTGAATTTTTTTCCCACCAAAATATGCACAACTGATATTTAGGCAATTGCATAAAATTTTGGGCAAAAAAAATTCAGCATTAAAACATGGCGTGCAAAAACGACATCCTGGGTCCACATGGACCCCATGCAAAAGTGTTAAATAAAAAAGGCAGAAAATTTACAAAAGTTTGACGAGGGGCTTGACAGGGGTTGCAGAACATGACCAGGGCAGGAAACAGGAACCTATAAATCTACTTTTAATGGCCTTACACTTGACTCGGATATTATGCCTACAATGAAACAGCAACACTTAGAAGAATGACAGGGGTAAACTTATTCATGTATAATGGTAATTATATCATGACCAGTCCCTTTCTACTGTTAAGTTTTGTCTATTTGGTCCTTTTTTTTCAAGTTCTTTGTTTGTTTTGGTACTTTTCGCTTTAAATAGTTTCAAATGCAAAATAAGTTTGCAAAAAGTAAATACACAATATAATGCTACCCGGGTATGCTAATCTTCTACAGTCGCTGCCAGAATTTCTCAGGCAAGCCGTACGCACGCAATGTAATTATGCAAATTAAATTGCGGTAAAGTCGCACACCTCTTGACCAATTATAAATCGTGTGACGGTTGTCAAGAACTTAAATGGGCTTCCAGGTTGACGCACATCATGCTGTGTGTATTCTGGCAGCGACTGTAGTAACTACTCTGGGTAGTTAAAGTTAAAGACACTATCAGTGATTCATCTGAACGATTCAAAATATTTGAAATTTGCAGAGATGGTTTAAAAGTGAATTATAAGTCCGTAGAACACTCATAAGTTAATTTTTTCAATTGAAGAATTAACAGAAAGGAAGCAAACGGCAATGTTCAAAGATATGACTCTCCATTCAGTTACGTGTTGTAGTAAGTGTCCAAATGGACAGTAATGACTAATATATCCGATTTTGTCCTTATTGGGTTGCTTTTGGCCCTATCATTTATATGTTGGGGTACCCAGGAGCG
>JAMKCH010047234.1:0-11571 GCA_023653785.1 Ophioderma brevispina
AAGGCAACTATGCCTTTTGTTAATCCTGGAAATGTTACAAACACGTTGGCATACTTTTTGACGCGTTTTTGATACTTTTCATATTTTCACCGCTGTATAAACCTTATAGACGAAGCGATAGGGGGGTTTTAATCCCGGTACTTGACCAGGTGTCTTGTTATGATATTTGGAATAGACCATCACTTAGGACATCTGAAACACAAAGTCTTAAGCTCATGGAGCGGTGGAGCGTGACGTCAGAGTCAATGACCTTTATATTTGACCATTTTACACGTTGTATCATATGTGATAGTGTAACTTTGTGATTTCAAGTCACCGCATTTGTTTTGGTGTCAAATAGAGATAACTTGTTTTGTTCTTTCTTATTACCCATCTGTGAAGTTCAAGTAAAGTTCACATCTAATTTATCCAAAAACTTCTTTTTTGGCCTTTGGCAATTTCGGAATTTTGAGAATTAGTTTCAATAATTAGTGTAATACTAATCATCCGTATTTGGAACTGATTTTTTCCTCAAAACTGACCCCTGGATGACATCAAATACTCTGAAATGTTGGGTGGGTAATCTGTGTGACAATCAGTTAGGTTTCTTCAAAGTTCTTTGACGTGGTATTTAAGACACCAAAATTGCAGTGTTTTGAGCTTTTCACCTTTTAAAAAGAGGGGTGGATTAATCTTAATCAACCGAGTGATTTTTTAGATATTTATATAGACCATCAATTGGGAGATCTGAAGCACAGTCTTGTTCAGGGAGGGGTGGGAAGGATAGAGAATGATGTCAGAGTCAAATGGCCTCTAAATGTAGCCCCCTCTTCACCTTATTTTGTAACTCCAAAATTTATACTGTTGTTCATCTTTCAAATTGAGTCTTTTTTCATCACCATCCTCAATCTGATGAGATTGAATCAGTCTGGGGTTCGTTCGTCTTCTCTATCTTCGGATAAGCTAGCTGTATCCAAAAAAGTTCCTTTTGGACATTTGGTCCAAGATACTAACACATTTTTTCCAATCGTGTCCCATCTTTCTGTGAACCTCCATCCATGGTTTCTGGTCCAAAGTCTACTGGATTGTGACAAAATTATTCCTCCACATAGTGCAATTGTTTTGAAAACTTAATCTTTTGTTGCAAGGACCACCTTCCTGGTGATAGCAGTATGGGACTGAAGATTTCATGGTAAACAAATCTAGTGAAGATCTAAGTCTTTGGGAAAAGCATATAACTGCATAACATGACCAATCTAGCGTCATTCACATTCCTGCAAACCTAGCTTTTTCCATACATTGTGCACACCAAACTTCTAATGCATCACTTACCTTTAAAGGCATGAAATCCAGGTAAGGCAGAAGATATCTTTGGTCCAAGCTTTTTGGCTAAATAGTTTAGATTCGGGGGGGGGGGGGGGGAACCTGTAACATGATACCGGTTTAACCACCCGGTTATAAGGTTCCGGCGGGACCCTATATGAGACCAGAAACGAACAAATGGTACCGCTATCTGAGCCAGATTGTTCAAATGGATACCCTAGCCAACCAGACTTCAATATACACCCTTCTGTTTTTGATTTTTTTAAAAATAGAAAAATTTTTTTTTTTTTTTTTTAACCTAAATATTTTTGTGGCATATTTTTATTGGCTCTAGTGTCTGGAATAGTTCTAAAAACCAATAATTCGTAAACCATAATCTTGAATTTGTCAGAGGTCAGGAGTCCTAAAAGTTGCAAAACCTTCCCACAATGGCATCAAAAATCTGTAATGTCGATTTTGCTTTTTATAGGAAATATGCTAATTTTTTTACTATTTTTTAGCCTGCAAGTGCACAAGCATGGCAGATGAAAAGCAATGGCATATGGCTAATTTATTTCGTTTGATCTACACGCAACATACTAAAGGCTAAGAATAAGATATTGTTAGTGGATTAAAACTGATATATATAAAGAGCTAGTATACTAGACTAGTTAGAGACATCATTTTTACTTGGTTGGCTGATACAGTTTCAAAGTATGGGTTATCTCGATCATGAGCGTATATTAAGTGGCCGTATTTTTTTTTTAATTGAGCATGTTTTGAGGCTATTACCTATGTGCAGTGCATGCTTGCCCGAATGTTGCACATGTGCAGACAGGAGTTGCAGAATCACAGTGATACAAACATAACCATGACTCATATACATTTGTAAATATATACACGACGTCGTGAGCGTTAGCCCGAGGTTGCTCTGGCTTTTTCCGCTCTGATAGCCCCTAGCGAGTATTACTCCTCCTCATTTACGGACGACGTGCAAGTGCAATCGCACGTGAACTACTATCGTAGACGTAGCGTAGCGGCTCGTAGCCTAGCTAGTTGGTTCAAAATTAACTGTAGCATACGGTCCATGCAGTAATCAGTTTGAACAGGAATTTTGACTGTTATATCATCAAAGAACGGCACGTGCAAGTAGAGGTATTGAATTTGAAATTATAACACAGGACTTTTCGAGCATTCCCCAAATCAATACAATGAAATATCCTACGTACCACACAGTGACACATTGCCTCCATTGAACCTTTGCCTCGTTCTGGACCGAGGTCAACTTCCATTGTAGAAATAAGTGGGGGCGGAGCTTGCGAACTGTAAACCCGTGTTTCGCTCATTTTCAAAACTAGGGTGAAATACCCAGATGTCATAGATGTGAGGTTTAAATGTCCCTTCCTTTTTCATTAAAATTGTCCAAAAGCTGACCATGCATTTTTGGTATCAAAATCATACTAAAATACAGGGGTGTATTTGCTCAACACAATGGTGAATTAAGTTATTGAACTGCGCCTGGGAATTGTGATTTTACTAGCTCGTAGTTTTTATTCTCTTCTTTTCTTTCTATGCACGGCCTCGATGGAGAAATTGTTTAATTATGAACCCTCTCCACAAGACGCGGGAAAGCCACTTAAAGTGTGATAGATATTTCAAACACATCAGCATATAAGTTCTCTTTCCCTTCTTGGGGGGAAATGGGTTTGTATAATTTAAAAAATCAATTTCCCCCCCCCTCTGATGCCTCCACTTTATATTCCTCTAAAAGTGCCATTTTCTTCAAAATATTAACAGTGCGTGTTTTTTAAAGTCGGATCAAAAAACTTCACATTAAAAGTTATATGATTTGTGAAAATGGGTACCAGATTGCGACAATGTCAAACCTGAGGGCGCTTCTCTGTCTGCTACTGCAGGTCCTTTACGTTTCACTTAGGGCATTTTTGTACATAAAGTCATAAACCAATGGCAAATTATTTGGTGGTTGTGCAAGCAATATGTGGACATAGTTTATGTATGCGCAAAAAATGTTATGTGATTTGTTAACAAAAATTGGGACCCGGTCATCGGGAAATCTTTAGTAGCCATTAATCATGCCAAGTATGCAGTCTGTGACATTATCCGGCAACTTATCCATATTCTCACAATTGTTGAACACGAGTAAGAAACTCGCTCTGGAATTCTGTCTTGAAATCATCCTTGCACTGGCCTGAATTTAATGGAGCGCTATATGTAACAACCAGAAAATCGCTGTCTCCAAAGGGAGAAAAAGGCTGGCAAGAGTTTCTCCCGTCATTGAAGACATCAAGTGAGGTTTGAATGAATACAAAATAATATTTCATGACACACTCGTAACTTTTGATACATTTTAATATTGAATATAAAACTATATACAATGAATTCTTAATCTCTGTATTTGTATTGCTGCAACGAGAAGACAGACAAATAAATGCACACAGCAATTTTATTTCCCATGTGTTTAACCCTCCTCCCCCAGTTTGCCCGCCCCCGGTGTGGAAAAGAAAAAAAAAAAGTGAGGTTTAAACACACTTTTTGCCTCTTGTTTTTTTTAGTATTATGCCGCGTTGAGCCGAGCACAAGCGCAGTATCAATGTTCCTAAAGTCAGTTGAGTTGGTTTTGACATACATCGAAGACAAATGTATTTGAAAATCTTACAAATATCAAACCAAATATTCGCAATTAAGTAAAGTTGAGATTCAAACTAAACAATTTAGTACAAAGATAGCTGACGGTACGTGATTCCGCACCGACGCTAGAGCCTACAAAAAGTTTACAGGAATTGTTTTGGGACACACACAATGGCACACCCCACAGATCACACACCACAATGTTCAGGCCAAGGGGGTGAATCACCCATTCAAAACAGTCGCCGTGCTGGGCGCTGAATTTTGAATATTGAACGGGAATAATTATTTAGTTTGGGGGCTTGTATAAAACTAATGTCAATTAGATCAAACAATCCGCCAAAATATCAGTTGTGGAATGTTGGGTGCTATTGGGTGGTTAAAAGGATGTCATACCCATGGCCACACCAAACGATGAAATGACACATCAGTCGTCTTATTTAAATAAACCGCCGCAATGAATAATCTTTTCACCTAAGCGCGCATGCATTATGAGGAAAAAAGAGTAGTGAGCACAATGATCCAGGTACACTCTATACACCTGGCCACCTCAAACATACATTAATTTTTCACTACAGATAGTTAATGCAAAGGCGGCACCCCCCAGTATGTGGAGAAGCGGAGGAGCCATTGCTTTCTATTGTTGGTACTCTAAAGTTTTCTTTGTGGTGGACAAAACATGCGAGACGGTGTATTTCTAAAGATTACGTAACGTTTTGCCTCTTCTATTCTATATAGACCTCTTTGGTACAGGCACAGATCACACACAATAGCACTCTACAGTCAAGCGCAAATCAGGTTGCCCAACGTGACGTCATCAGTGACATGACCAGAATTGCTTATATTCGGCCATTTTAATGCCAATAAATAGCATGTTCTACCATAAGTGCGAAACATTTATTTATTTTGGGGGTCTAATGCTTATGTTGTTTACCTGGTAACGATTATTTTTATATTAAGGAGTGAAAAAAAATAAATACATCTTGAAATTATACAAAAATTCTCTTCTTCTGCGTGTCCACATGTCATTAGTAAGGCTTGTGGTTGGGTTGTCAGGATTGATTACAAAATGAGTAAGCTGATCCGGGGCCGCCTGTATCCACGATACGGACGCTCCTAACATGGCTCATACCAAACCATCAAATATACTGTATTTGTTTGGAGCAAACAGATTTGTTTCTGAGATGGAGATGGTGTAAAATACACAATCAATGGGTAAATTGACACAATGGCGTGGCACACAATGCATTCGCATTCATTGCAACCGGGACTTTTTCGAGGCCCATCTAAAATAGACTGTCCCACAGTCTCGACTCTTGTCTACAATTCAGGGAACAGTAAGTTCAAAGACATTAAAATCCAAAACTTATTTTTTATTTGATTGCCAATTTACAACAGGTCGCCCTCACGAAACGTGCATCCAATATTACAAACAACAAAATCTAAAATCCTACAAAAAATCATAGATCACTGGGCCCTCCCTGGACCCATGGACATCGGTCCTTTTAATACTGCGCTGACACCTTTTGACACCAATGGCCACCCATACCCCATACGAACAACTTGTCCACGGATTACTACGGCGGTCCGTAGTACGTAAATCCTGTTTCTAAAATTGAACAAACAAGTTGGCGTCGTAAATTGAAACCAGCGTTTGAAAATTCTCCGGCTGGACATATACCGAAAAGGCCTTGTGTGAAAAAGGGATGCGGCCGTAGAGATTGCGTGCAACCTTTTCCGTGTCTGCGAGCACGAAGTACCCGACAAAAAACGTCAATTTTCTCGCTAGGTTCTATAAATTCAGACCCAATTACGATAATATTCAAAAAAAACATAGTAACGGACCCCTGATGCAAAAATCTCCATATAGAACCCCTCTGCCGTTTTCCGGAGAGATTTGAGATTTAAGTTTCATTTGAATTAATTCGCTAAGACGGACTGATAACGTTAATCTCTGACACCCAGTACTAAATTTAGAGAATATCTTTCGCAGTCGGGGAACACAGACTACACCGTGGGAAATACTTACCGGACCCGCCGTAGCCACGGATTATTTACCAAAATTCAAAATCCACTAGCAGCGTGTGTGATTGGTTGATTCAGGAGATTGTTAGTCTTCATTACCAGTCGTTTATTACCACAAACCCTGAGGTCTATATACACATGGCATGCGTTGTAAACAACATATTTTAACCGAAAAATGTATAAACTTGTATACAAGTGGTTTTGTGCGGACATATTCCCAAAGGGGGAATTGTTACTGAACACTCAATGCCTTATTATGATTTGGTGCCAGTCAATAGCTGTGATCAAATGTGTTAATTTCCACGGAACACACAGTTAGTCTAGCAGATTACATCATGGGTTCCCATGTACCCCCTTAACACTTATTCAACATGATTTTTAAATCCTCTCGCCTCCACTTAAGAATTTTGATGTGTACAAAATCAAATATTGTGCCACGTGGTCCGTTTGGCAGCCATTTGGATCTAAAGAGATCCGTCATGTAAAATGGTTTGATTTAGTTTAAAAAGTATCTCAAATTGATTCGTCTCATCATACGGAATCGAAAATATATACTTTGGTATATTTGTGATATTCATTCAGAGATTTAAGTCAAAATGTGATATAAGGTCTTTGCCCTTTGGATTCGTCATGTACGGGCCACCTTTCAAAATACATGGATCTGACAAATTTGGTGTCAAATTATGGTAAGTTACGTGTTATCAAACTTGAATTGTTTTTGTTAAAAAAGGGGAATGGGACTACTCGTCTCTTTCTACATTTTCTAATTTCTCATCATTTTGACACAATTTTGTCAAGATTGAAGCATTTTGAAAATTACCCCCCCTCCCCTAACACATTTTTCCACCCATATATCTGTTAAACCTGACGCCACATATATGTTCAGATTCCTTTGATGGAGACTAATCACTTTGTGATAAACTTTTCAACTAATTGAACCACTTTGTACAGTTAGTTCCTCTTAAACCAAGATGGCCGCCAAACGGACCCATGGATAATTTTGAGTTTGGTAATATCAGATTCTTGAAGAAGATGGCAAAGATGTTTATATAAATACATGTTGAATTTATTTTAATGGGGTGGTGGCATGGAACCCTATAAGCTGCCGAGACTAAGTGTGGTCTATTAGCCAAAAACTGAATTCCTGCACAAAAAGGAGGAATGTCGGATTTTGTCTCTTAATAATGGCAAATGACCTTTTTTTGGTAGACGTTTCAAATATAAGTACCATGGATGCAAATGAGCTATTACAATTGAATTACGTCATGCGCTGTTTGGACTTTGTGCAGTACGCTTGACGGAATGAATAGCAATACCTATTTGCATCCTGGGACTTCCTATAACGACGTCTACCCCCCCCCCTTTTTTATAAACGTAAGAATTTTAGAGGCATACCCCTGTAAAGAATATTTTGTAAGTACAGTTTTCTTGGGTGGTAACCAACCCATCGACTTTGACGGCATAGCCCTTAAAACTGCCATTGTGCGAAAGTTCCTTTTTTTCCTTCTTTTTTCAACTAAAATGACTGAAAGGGATAAAAAATTATCTGGAAGCTTTTGACAAAGCTTTGAAGGTTTTGCAACAAACCGGAGAAAAGTTCATAGATGGGGGACAATGTTTGACCCATCCCAGTTTCAAGGTACAAGTTTGATGATGTTTGTTTTTGCATCAAAAGCCCATATTAGCCTTTAAAATGATACCTGTCATGTGTAAATTGGTTTTAGTATTGCAAATTTGTTTTTATGGAAGGGAAAATGTGTTCAATTTCATTTTATTTTCTTTATTTTGAAAGTTAATAATATATTGCAATTCAAATTACCTACAACTGTCTGTTTTGATGTGATGAGTCCCAAATAGGTTTGTTTCAACCTATTCGTGGGATTCTCATGATTTTCCTCACCCGTTGTAGAGTTTCCCAATACTTGAAATGTATTGAAAGCTACCGTAAACAATTAATGATTTTAAAAAAACACAATTTAAACGTCACCTTTAGAATGCTTCCACGGCGACTGGCGGGACAGAGATCGTGTAAAATGGAATAATTTGGCTCATAATAAACAACAACATAAAACATCTTAAACCTTCACATCCATATAATTCAGTCTGAGAGCGCAGCGGTTTCTACACGTAAATTGCTTTCAATTCTGATATATCTTAGGTGAGATCCGGCTCGAAAACACCTGAAAAACTGGTTGATTTTTCGATTGCTGTTGTTGTTTTTCCGCTGTTTCCTGTAATCAAAAGTTAATTTTTCAAAAATCCATAATAAAATTAAAAAAAAAAAATGTGTCATTTTAAAATTCCAACCTTAGAAGGACCTTTGACTTGGTAATTAAGTTGTTAATAGTTAATGTAGATCAGCCACATTCCTACACGTAACCCCGCAATGCATTAATGACACCAACATTACTTGACCTGAACGAATAACCTAACAGAGATTCGAAGCAAGTATCAATGGATTGTTTTTGCAGCGTGCAAGTGTCCCGTAAAGGATAATTGACGTCTTAGCTAAGTGAATTATGTAAGATAATTGGGTCTGGGGCATCAGTTTGTGCACTGTTCGTCGAGATGCTACGAAAGGCTCGAGACGAACAGCGCACAAACAGATGCTTAGACCCAATTATCTAACAATATTCACGCAGCTCAGTTAAATATCCGTAATACACTAGGCGCTGCATCAGTTCAAATTAAAGTAAATAATATGAATATGTGTTAAAATTAAGAAAAAAAAAATCACCCTAGAAAATAAATAACTTCACGAATTTAAAACACCGGCCATCAATTAGCCTTCTAACTCAATCACCTGTATAGATCTCAAGTCGCAGTTGTAAGGATTATTGTTTGTTGATGGGTTCCATCCCTATATCCCCATTTTTTCAAAACCCGTGGAGTTTAACCAGGTAATTAGGTCATTTGAGCTTGCGAAGTGCATACACAAGAGGTGGACTAGACCAAAAACAAAATTGCCAGCTCTCAGTTAGTAAACAGCTAGGGGATATAGTATTTAAAGTTGGAATTTCGAATTATATTAAAGGTTAAGTGAGTCCATCTTTTTAGGCAAGTTAATAGTGTTATTGTCAACATGTCCACACGGCCTATAAAATTGGTAGTTCAAAATCATTTTGATATCGTACCATCACCAAAATGAATTCGGCAGCCCTAAAACGAAATATATAAAGCTCATGTTGAAGGATGTGGTGGCAGAATATAACACATCCCGTGTATTGTAATAGGATTAATGTATCACAAACAACAGCATTGAGGGTTTTTGACAAAACTAGTATTGGTGGTGCATGAGTGACCCCCTCTCAATTTTAAAAGGCTTGATCATGTTACAAGCTATTGTCCAGTAATAGTCTTTGTTTCGAGTAGCGCAAATCCTGTCAAAATGAAAGTAAACATAAATGTCAAGAAAACTACGTGTTTTTGTGTGCTGCACGGGTTTGGAATGCCCACGGTTCGGTGGCAGTGGCGCACGTCGTAACAGATTTTTTCAGGGGGCGGGGGGGGGGGGGGGCAAGATGGGGGCAAGACATTTTGAGGGGGCAAGCATCAGGGGCGCCAAATTTTCGCCTCGCTACGCTGCATGGGTTGACCCAAATTTGAAGAGCTGGAGTGCGTGCGTGACAATGGTCATTAATAATTTTATACATATTCAATGCACCCGGTGCCTTTTGCGCCCCTAAATCCGCCCCAATTATGCCATACATAAATTGTTAGTATGTATAATAGGATAGGCCTATGTTGTTTTATAATGATTGGCACAGTGCAGAAAATCACTAATTTTTCGGGGGGCAAGATTCCCCTGCCCCATGCCCCCCCTACTGTTCTTCAAGTTTATAATCTCAGTTTGTCAGTGATCATTTGAACTGAGAATGAAAGGTCCTAAATTGCTTTTTGAGCTAGTGCGAGATTTTTGAAATGTATATTTGCTAAGCTTTAAATGATATAGCTTTTAGTAAACTTGTTTAAACTGAGGTTTTACTTGATGAAAAATGAGTTTATTGAAATATTTTTGAGAAACATTGTTTTCAAACAGTCAATCATTACTCATCGTTAACTCCAGTTTTATCAATGATTAAACTTTTCGAAAAAAAAATTGAAAATGGTCTGACTGTGGCACAGTACTGATCGAAAAAATGCCGAGATACGTTTTGTGCCAGGTTGTATTTTCAAAACAACTATGTCCAACCTCAAACACCCTTATTTGCATAATTGAACGTCTTTAATATTTGGGGATAAAATAAGTGAAAGATTTGAGCTGATAAACCCCCATTTGCTTCTTTAGTTTTATATTAAAAAGCTTTCAATTTTTGTTTGAAATACTGCCTAAAGCATTGCATGGACTTCATTTCAAAAATTATTTTGAAAAAATAAAAAATATTATAGGAAAGGCAAGTAATTAACAGAGAATATTAATTGGACTTTGGTATGTTCACACACGTGACCAAAAATACAAGAAGTTTTATTATTAGAAAACCACTGTCTCAGAAATGTTCATATTTATGTCAAAAGCCAGTTATATTGTACCTTCCACTATACAAAATAAATGGCTTAGATCTTTCCTCTTTCAAAAGTTATGATGTGCTAATTACTGTATCACACACGTGGACCGGGCACTCACCATGTTAGGATTTGAAGGAACATACATTTCGTGTCATATTGAAGAAGGTTAGCAAGTGTTAACTTGTTTATCGTTACATATGGAAAAATATCAGTTTAAAACAAGGAAAACAACAATAATTAATAAAAGGACGGTTTTAAACTTGATTTTCACATGTTGTCCTTTTGCATGTTTTGGGGTGAAGTTGCCCCAAATTTAGCAGACTTGCACTATTTCAACACAGGAAAATATGTTATACAAGGAGTAGTAGTATTGCTGTATGCAAGTTACTACTGATGACATTTAATGAAAGTGTTTGAACTAGTTGAGAATATGGGAAATACCAAGATTTGATTTCAACTCATTTTTGTTTCACCATTAACAATGGTCATCAATTTTGTTATATAAGTCAATGCGAGTAGATGTCACACACGTTAACACCAAGTCACACACGTGACCGTACTTAGTGGTGATATAAATTGTTAATTAGCAGTATGTTGCATGTTACTTTTATCCAAACATTGTTGTCTGGCCAAAATACCAATGTTTCTGGAATAAATATAAGAATGTGAGTACAAAAATATTCACAGAATTTTACGTTATTGTTTTAAAGTTTGAATCTAAAAAACCCCTTTTGTCTGAGGTCACCAAACGTTGACAGAAGCTTTGATTTTTCCCTCATGACCAAAAATAAATCAAATCTGGCCGGAAAGTGGAGGAAAAACGTCTATTTGGTTAGGATTGTCTCAAGGTTATTCATTCACATAAAGTAATAACATATTGGTTATATATGGCAAAACAGCATGGGTTGAAATCAAAATCCCATTGTCGGTCACAAAGTGACCGAAAAGAAGGGCCCCGCCAGTGAAAACTGGAGGAGAAATTGAAAAGCCACTCAGCACGGGGCCCATTTCCCACATTAGGATAACTTTGTAAACCACCCTTAATATTGCTTGATGGACATGGTTGGTAAAATCTGTTGTATATTGATGAATCCATTGTGGGTCAGAGCATGA